>JBBDGP010001954.1:2352500-2370000 GCA_037952835.1 Lithobates septentrionalis
AATTTGCGTGGTTACGATGACAAGTTCTTTAATTACACCAGGATGTCTATTGCAAGGTAAGTAAAATGTGATATGTGGATATGCAAAAAAAACAAAAATGTTTCATAGTTCTTTACTTAACCACTTCGCGACCGCGCTACAGCCAAAAGACGGCTGCAGCGCGGACGCTATCTTCCGGGCGTCTGTCATCAGTGCCATCTGTCATCAGTGCCATCTGTGCCACGTATTGGTGCCACCTGTTATGAGTGCCACGTGTCATCAGTACCACCTGTCATCAGTGTTATGAGGAAAGGTTGCGAGACCTTAGTGCCACGTATTAGTGCCATCTGTCATCAGTGCCACGTATTAGTGCCACCTGTCATCAGTGCCACGTATTAGTGCCATCTGTCATCAGTGTCATGTGTCATCAGCGCCACGTACTAGTGCCATCTGTCATCAGTGCCACGTGTCATCAGTGCCACCTGTCATCAGTGCCACATATTAGTGCCATCTGTCATCAGTGTCACGTGTCATCAGTGCCACGTATTGGTGCCACCTGTTATGAGTGCCACGTGTCATCAGTACCACCTGTCATCAGTGTTATGAGGAAAGGTTGCGAGACCTTAGTGCCACGTATTAGTGCCATCTGTCATCAGTGCCACGTATTAGTGCCACCTGTCATCAGTGCCACCTGTCATCAGTGCCACGTATTAGTGCCACCTGTCATCAGTGCCACCTGTGATCAGTGCCACATATTAGTGCCATCTGTTATCAGTGTCACGTGTCATCAGTGCCACGTATTGGTGCCACCTGTTATGAGTGCCACATGTCATCAGTACCACCTGTCATCAGTGTTATGAGGAAAGGTTGCGAGACCTTAGTGCCACGTATTAGTGCCATCTGTCATCAGTGTCATGTGTCATCAGTGCCACGTACTAGTGCCATCTGTCATCAGTGCCACGTGTCATCAGTGCCACCTGTCATCAGTGCCACGTACTAGTGCCATCTGTCATCAGTGACACGTATCAGTGCCACCTGTCATTAGTGCCACCTGTCATCAGTGCCACGTATTAGTGCCATCTGTCATCAGTGCCACGTCAGTGTCACGTGTCATTGCCTTGGTACTCCAGGGCCTTCAAAAATGTAATAGGTAGTTAGATATGTAATTTATGTTCCTAGAACACCTGATGGCGCTCCCTGCATGTTGGGCCTCTCTATGTGGCCAGGCTGTGAAAAAGTCCCACACATGTGGTATCGTAATACTCAGAAGAAGTAGCAGAATGTATTTTGGGGTGTTATTTGTGGTATACACATGCCATGTGAGAGAAATAACCAATTACAATGACAATTTTGTGGCGGAAAAAAAAATATTCATTTTACAAAGAATTGTGGGAAAAAATGACCACATCAAAAAGCTCACCATGCATCTTACTGAATACCTTGGAATGTCTATTTTCAAAAAAGGGGTCATTTGGGGGGTATTTGTACTTTCCTGACTTGTTCGGGTCGCAATAAATGAGATAGGCCGTCAGTACTTCAGGTGTGATAAATTTTTTTTGATTTGCACCATAACTTGTAAACTCTATAACTTTCACAGAGACCAAATAATTATTTTTATATGAAACTAAGAAAAATGAGTTTTTTTTCAAAATTTTCGCTCTTTTTTCATTTATAACGCAAAAAATAAGGGCAATGATAGGTGGCTATCACAGAAGTTCAATGATAGGCAGCACTGTGAGGTGATACTGTAGGCACGGATGGGTAGCACTGTGGTCACTGGTATGTGGCGCTGTTGGGCAGTGGTTAACTACACTTTGATTTATATATTTGTTTTATACTCCTAGATAAAGAATTTCTGAGCCCCCTTTTAGATATCTGTTTTTTTATCATTGACCCTAGAGATTAGGACATATTAAATTACCATCTTTTTTTTAACAGTTTTGACGAATTGCTTGGTCTGCTTTCCATCCATCTGGAGCGACAGAACACATCATGGAGGAGGAGTATCTCACCGACTGAAAGACTGATAATTACACTAAGGTAATCTATATTTAATTGGATGCACAAAAATGAACAAATGTAACACACAAACATCCATAAATTTCGTAAAACATTTTAATCTAATTAAACCCAAACATTAGATCTAACAAACATGCGATCTTCTTTTTTAAATTTTATGTTTATTTACAATTGCTGATAGGAAGGGACATATTCAGAATAGGAGGTGACACTGCTGGTGGAAGGGCTTTGGGATGGTGCACCAAAGGTGGAGGGAATCGGGGAAGGAGATGGATACGGGATTGGTGGATGGGAAAAATTCTGCATAGTGCCATACTCATCCGAGTATGGCCTAAATCGAGATTGATAATACTGGTGGCTTCTGGGCGGTGGAGGGTTGGAGTAATGATGAGCACCGGATGGTGGCGGCGGTCCAAAATTTGGGGAGGAGCCAATATATTGCTCATGTAACATATCCATCACTGCTTTCTTGGCGTTATGTCGTCTGTCCTCTGGAATTTTTTTGAGCATTCCAGCCACCATGAGCCCGAAAGCATGCTCTTCCGAATCCAAATCGTCTAACTTCTGATTTAGGCGCTCCATAAGGTCTGCGAATCTTTGCATGTTGTCAACACGACTGCCACGTGGTCTAGCAGTACGTGTTGACCTTGCTTGCATTGGCTCAGGCTCAGGCCTTTGTACTTGACTAGGGCCAGCTGTCTCCGGTGTATCCACTATTTCGGGGTTCTCCTGGGTCATTCTTTCATCCTCCAATCGATGTTCCTGCGGCCCTTGAGGTTCCGGAGGTGCCTCCTGACGTTCCTGAGCCACTTGCCAACTGGATTGTGTTCTGTAATAAAAATATAATACTGTCAGGCACAACCTTGTTTATATAACTGTATAGTAGCACTTTGATAATATGAAATATGTTATCTCACTCTCTCAGCTCCATGCTTGGTCTCAAAAATTCCAGCTCCTCTGCATGGACATAGGGTACCACCCTTTTACTGCCTGATCCACTTCTGGCCTCCGAGAGTTTGCGTAAATAATGCTTGTAGCAGTCTCTCAGGCCCTTCCATCTTACTTGTATTGCTGTAACTGCCAAAAAAGAAATTGAAAAATAACCAATTATGTATTTTGTCTTTCAGGTACCTTGCAACCGGTCATTCACTAATTAGCCTTCACTATCAGTTCTTGGTGGGCAGGTCGACTATCAGTTATATTATCAGAGAAACATGCCAAATCATATGGGACGTGCTGAACCCAATCGTTATGAAGAGACCGACACAGGAGAAGTGGCAGGATATTGCAAGAGCATTTTGGAGTCATTGCAACTTCCCAAATTGTATTGGAGCCATAGATGGCAAACACATACGTGTCGTTAAGCCTGTTGGTAGTGGCAGTATGTATTTTAATTATAAAAAATACTGCTCTTTTGTACTACTTGGCGTGGCAGATGCAAACTACTGCTTCAGCTATATTGATATTGGATCATATGGAAGTACCTGTGATTCCCGTATTTTCATGAATTCTTCTCTTGGTCAAATGCTAAGAAATAACCAGCTACAGATTCCTGACAACTGTCCACTTCCTGGCACTAGTGAACCCCCACTACCCTATGTCTTTATAGCTGATGAGGCTTTTGCATTGGGGCAACACCTAATGAGGCCTTACTCGAACCGGAATTTTAGTACACCCAAGAAGGTCTTCAATTACCGTCTCACAAGGGCAAGAAGGGTGGTTGAGTGCACCTTTGGCATTCCGGCTAATAAATGGCGTGTGTTACACACGCCTATAGCCTTAGACATCGAGAACGCAATTCTTGCTGTCAAAGCAGCATGTGTGCTCCATAATTTTGTTAGGGTACGTGATGGGTACTGTTTTGAGGATTCCCTAATGCACGACCTGGAGAGTGCACACCTCAGTGCTACTAGGGGAACTACCGATGGCAGCAGTGTTCGAGAGGCATTTACCTCATACTTTGTTTCACCGGTTGGTGAAGTAGCATGGCAGTTGGATGCTATTTAATAAACCAATTTTACTTAGTTATTTCAATATATTTTTTTCTGATCTGTCTGTTTTCTGAAAGCCTGTATAGGTAATGATTTACGTTTTGTAATAAATGTGTAATACTTAACTATACTGTGGATAATGTATTGCATACTATTAGTTGGTTTTAAAGAAATAAACTGTTATAATAAAAAAAATCATACTTTGTTTTGGGCTGTATTGATATTGATCATTCATTATGACATGTATGATATGTGTTACAGATTATAGTCACACGACAAGGCATACACCATGATTTGGCTATGTTTCCACTTGTGCGACTTTTCATGCGATTTGGTCATGAAAAGTCGTATGTCATGTGGTACCCAATGAATATAGTCACACGACAAGGCATAAACCATGATTTGGCTATGTTTCCACTTGTGCGACTTTTCATGCGATTTGGGCCTGAAAAGTCGTATGTCATGTGGTACCCAATGAATATAGTCACACAGCAAGGCATAAACCATGATTTGGCTATGTTTCCACTTGTGCGACTTTTCATGCGATTTGGGCCTGAAAAGTCGTATGTCATGTGGTACCCAATGAATATAGTCACAGGACAAGGCATAAACCATGATTTGGCTATGTATCCACTTGTGCGTCTTTTCATGCGATTTGGGCCTGAAAAGTCGTATGTCATGTGGTACCCAATGAATATAGTCACACGGCAAGGCATAAACCATGATTTGGCTATGTTTCCACTTGTGCGACTTTTCATGCGATTTGGGCCTGAAAAGTCGTATGTCATGTGGTACCCAATGAATATAGTCACAGGACAAGGCATAAACCATGATTTGGCTATGTTTCCACTTGTGCGACTTTTCATGCGATTTGGGCCTGAAAAGTCGTATGTCATGTGGTACCCAATGAATATAGTCACACGGCAAGGCATAAACCATGATTTGGCTATGTTTCCACTTGTGCGACTTTTCATGCGATTTGGGCCTGAAAAGTCGTATGTCATGTGGTACCCAATGAATATAGTCACACGGCAAGGCATAAACCATGATTTGGCTATGTTTCCACTTGTGCGACTTTTCATGCGATTTGGGCCTGAAAAGTCGTATGTCATGTGGTACCCAATGAATATAGTCACACGGCAAGGCATAAACCATGATTTGGCTATGTTTCCACTTGTGTGACTTTTCATGCGATTTGGTCATGAAAAGTCGTATATCATGTGGTACCCAATGAATATAGTCACACGACAAGGCATAAACCATGATTTGGCTATGTTTCCACTTCTGCGACTTTTCATGCGATTTGGGCCTGAAAAGTCGTATGTCATGTGGTACCCAATGAATATAGTCACAGGACAAGGCATACACCATGATTTGGCAATGTTTCCACTTGTGCGACTTTTCATGCGATTTGGGCCTGAAAAGTCGTATGTTATTACACAGATATTGCTTCAGGTCGCGTTAACGAAACAAAAATTTATGGAAATGCACGCATGTTTGAGGACACAATAGTGGAAACATAGTCGTTCATATTCGTTTAAGAGCCCTTGCACACTGGGGCGGGGGGTGGCGTCGCCGGTAAAACGCTGCTATTATTAGCGGTGTTTTACCGTCGGTATGCGGCCGCTAGCGGGGCGGTTTTACCCCCCGCTAGCGGCCAAGAAAGGGTTAAATACCACCGCAAAGCGCCTCTGCAGAGGCGCTTTGCCGGCGGTATAGCCGCACCGTCCCATTGATTTCAATGGGCAGGAGTGGTATACACACCGCTCCGAAGATGCTGCTGGCAGGACTTTTTTTACTGTCCTGCCAGCGCATCGCTCCAGTGTGCAAGCCCTCGGGGCTTTCACACTGGAATGACAGTAGCGGCACTTTCGGGGCGCTTTGCAGGCGCTATTATTAGCGTAATAGCGCCTGCAAACCGCCCCAGTGTGCAAGGGCTCTAATTGCGCAACACTCGCATAATAAACAGACATAAGAAAATTTTTAACTTACGTTTTTCACTATGTTGGCTGTTGGTCATGATGTCCCAATCTTCAAAGGACCCACGGCAGATCTCCAGCCACGCATTGTCCTTCTTGATTTGATCCCTATACGTGGGATCGTCCTTGTCATAGAGACATGGGCGCTGTCTCACAAGCCTTATCAGGCATTCGTTGTCGATTGGCTCGCGGTGAACCACCTCCCTTCTGCCTGACATTCTGCTCTATACCACTGTCGGCAAGACAAAATGGTGACAGTGTGACAGAGTGATGGAGGAAGGGAGGGAGGGAGGGAGGGGGCAGCATGAGCTTTTTTTTTTCTATTTCCTGTCAAGTCCCTTGCATATAGATGGGGATCCGACTTGCAGGCGACTTACATTGAGTTGAATGGGTACAAGTCGCCTACAAGTTGGATAGAAGTAGTACAGGAACCTTTTCTGAAGTCGGAGCGACTTCAGTAGTGTCAATTAAGACGCTCCCATTGCCTACCATGATAATCTAAATGCAAAGCGACTTGGGGCGACTTGGGGCGACTTGAGGGCGTACAAGTCGGATCCCAAGTCCCCCCAGTGTGAACCGACCCTGAAGAAATGACACTTTGCTACAATGTAAAGTAGTGAGTGTACAGCTTGTATAACAGTGTAAATTTCTTGTCCCCTCAAAATAACTCAACACACAGCCATTAATGTCTAAACCGCTGGCATCAAAAGAGAGTACACCCCTAAGTGAAAATGTCAAAATTGGGCCCAATTAGCCATTTTCCCTCCCGGTATCATGTGACTCGTTAGTGTTACAAGGTCTCAGGTGTAAATGGGGAGCAGATGCGTTAGATTTGGTGTTATCCCTCTCACTCTCTCATACTGGTCACTGAAAGTTCAACATGGCACCTCATGGCAAAGAACTCTCTGAGAATCTGAAAAAAAGAATTGTTGCTCTACAAAAAGATGACCTAGGCTATAAGAAGATTGCCAAGACCCTGAAACTGAGCTGCAGCACGGTGGTCAAGACCATACAGCGGTTTAACAGGACAGGTTCCACTCAGAACAGGCTTCTCCATGGTCGACCAAAGAAGTAGAGTACATATGCTGAGCGTCATATCCAGAGGTTGTCTTTGGGAAATAGACGTATGAGTGCTGGCAGCATTGCTGCAGAGGTTGAAGGGGTGGGGGGTCAGCCTGTCAGTACTCAGACCATACGCTGCACGCTGCATCAAATTGGTCTGCATAGCTGTCGTCCCAAAAGGAAGCCTCTTCTAAAGATGATGATGATGAAGTAAGACCACAAAAAGTTTGCTGAAGACAAGCAGACTAAGAACATGCATTACTGGAACTTATTTGGTTCAGATGGTGTCAAGCATGTGTGGTGGCAACCAAGTGAGGAGTACAAAGACAAGTGTGTCTTGCCTACAGTCAAGCATGGTGGTGGGAGTGTCATGGTCTGAGGCTGCATGAGTGCCGCCGGCACTGGGGAGCTACAGTTCATTGAGGGAACCATGAATGCCAATATGTACTGTGACATACTGACGCAGAGCATGATCCCCTCCCTTCGGAGACTGGGCTGCAGGGCACTATTCCAATATGATAATGACCCCAAACACACCTCCAGGACGACCACTGCCTTGCTAAAGAAGCTGAGGATAAAGGTGATGGACTGGCCAAGCATATCTTAAGACCTAAACCCTATTGAGCATCTGTGGGGCAACCTCAAACAGAAGGTGGAGGAGCACAAGGTCTCTAACATCTACCAGCTCAGTGATGTCGTCATGGAGGAGTGGAAGAGGACTTCAGTGGCAACCTGTGAAGCTCTAGTGAACTCCATGCCCAAGAGGGTTAAGGCAGTGCTGGAAAAAAATGGTGGCCACACAAAATATTGACACTTTGGGCTCAGTTTGGACATTTTCACTTAGGAGAAAGCGGTTTAGACAATAATGGCTGTGTGTTGAGTTATTTTGAGGGGACAGCAAATTTACACTGTTATACAAGCTGGACACTCACTACTTTACATCGTCACATGAAAAGATATAATAAAATATTTACAAACATGTGAGGGGTGCACTCACTTTTGTGAGATACTGTGTATATATATATATATATATATATATATATATATATATATATAGTGTATATACTCTGCACTGAAAATGTTTGATTCTTTCAAAGGGAACATATCATTTTACTGTTTTATTTAACTGATAGGGTCCCTAGGCATTGCTATTGTCTTAAAAATCCAGGGTACTCCTGGGAACCTTGCCTGTATTGTTGCTGAGCTTGTGGAATGTAACAAAAAGTGGATGAGACTGTTTCCTGTCCCTCGTATCATTTATTTTTTCCCTCCTCTTTGTTGTCCTCCCTTTCTTGAGTCTCTTACCCCTTCCCTGTTGTACTTCTTATGCCGCGTACACACGGTCCTACTTTTCGTCTACAAAAGTCCAACGGACGCTGATGGACTAAAGCTGGCTGGTAATCCGATCGTGTGTGGGCTTCTCCGGACTTTCAACTGACTTTTTTAGCCTCAAATCCGACGTACTTTAGATTTGAAACATGTTTTAAAACTTTACTTCGTAACTACGACGGACCCCGAAATCCGCTCGTCTGTGTGCTAGTCCGACGGACAAAAAGCCACGCTAGGGCACCTATTGGCTACTGGCTATGAACTTCCTTATTTTAGTCCGGTGTACGTCATCACGTACGAATCCGTTAGACTTTTGTGTGGTCGTGTGTAGGCAAGTCCGTTCGTTAGAAAGTAGGCCGCAAGTCCGCCGCAAGTCCACCGAAAGTCTGCCGGAAGTCTGTCGGACAGGCTGTCCGACTTTTGTAGACGAAAAGTACGACCGTGTGTACGCGGCATTAAGGCCTCATGCACACTTCAGCTCAAAGAAGCTCCTACAGGTGTTTGAGCTGTTTTGAGCTTTTACTGCCCATTAACTCTCTTCTATGTTAGCCTACTGTAATGCCGCGTACACACGGTCGTACTTTTCGTCTACAAAAGTCCAACAGACGCTGATGGACTAAAGCTGGCTGGTAATCCGATCGTGTGTGGGCTTCTCCGGACTTTCAACCGACTTTTTTAGCCTCAAATACGACGTACTTTAGATTTGAAACATGCTTCAAAACTTTTACTTCGTACCTACGACGGACCCCGAAATCCGCTCGTCTGTGTGCTAGTCCGACGGACAAAAAGCCACGCTAGGGCACCTATTGGCTACTGGCTATGAACTTCCTTATTTTAGTCCGGTGTACGTCATCACGTACGAATCCGACCGACTTTTGTGTGGTCGTGTGTAGGCAAGTCCGGTCGTTAGAAAGTAGGCCGCAAGTCCGCGGCAAGTCCACCGAAAGTCTGCCGGAAGTCTGTCCGACAGGCTGTCCGACTTTTGTAGACGAAAAGTACGACCGTGTGTACGCGGCATATGTGTCCATGAACACTATAGGCGTTTTCAGGAGTTTAGTGGCACAGGAGTTTACATGCAGAAAAAAACATCACTTGTGCGTTCAGGAGAGGAGCTTTTGAGCATACAAGCTAAAAAGTAAAAAAATGTGCATTAGCGTGCTTTAATGCTAGGCGCGTTAACGCATTCCCGTGTTAATTCATTCTAATGGCCAGAATTCTGGGCCAGACGTGGGAACGTGCATTACTGCGTATTAACATGCATACAAAAACCCAGCTTTTTACCATGTTTTTCATGCTGAAAATTATTGTAGGGAAAAAACATTTTTTAGCTTCTCAGTGTGCATGAGGCCTTATGCCGCGTACACACGGTCCTACTTTTCGTCTACAAAAGTCCAACAGACGCTGATGGACTAAAGCTGGCTGGTAATCCGATCGTGTGTGGGCTTCTCCGGACTTTCAACCGACTTTTTTAGCCTCAAATACGACGTACTTTAGATTTGAAACATGCTTCAAAACTTTTACTTCGTACCTACGACGGACCCCGAAATCCGCTCGTCTGTGTGCTAGTCCGACGGACAAAAAGCCACGCTAGGGCACCTATTGGCTACTGGCTATGAACTTCCTTATTTTAGTCCGGTGTACGTCATCACGTACGAATCCGACCGACTTTTGTGTGGTCGTGTGTAGGCAAGTCCGGTCGTTAGAAAGTAGGCCGCAAGTCCGCGGCAAGTCCACCGAAAGTCTGCCGGAAGTCTGTCCGACAGGCTGTCCGACTTTTGTAGACGAAAAGTACGACCGTGTGTACGCGGCATTAGAACTGAGCCATTAGTCCTCTGGCCCTTTGCTGATGACCCCCCCCCCCCCCCCCCAGGAACTAGAAGCATGGATCTCAGAAGCACACTCAATAATAGTTTGCACTCCCAGGTAATATCTTGAAATGTTATTCACTGGTGACATGGATAGGGGAATCCTCCTTGCTACACTTTTGTATTCTGACAGCGAGACTCCTTTGCTACCAAAATACACTAATCAGATCTGCAGTCAATTGTCTTCAGACGCTGACTGAACAAAAATATACCAACATTCCCTTTCTAGAGGCGTTGATCATTAGATTGACTCCTCTTAAATGGGAACAGTCATAGATGGATCAAAATTTGGCTGGTCTCCAGGAGATGGAGTTTAAGGTCCTGACCCGATGGTGTAGAGTGCCCACACTTTTACATAAGATTTACCCTTCAGTACCCTCCACTTGTTGGCGTTTTCAGCAGCGCGAGGGTTCCCCATTACACTTATTTTGGACATGCCCCCTTATCCGCCCCTTCTGGGACACTATTCAGAAATTGTTTTTTACACTGACAGACATTTCACTAGCAGATCATCCGACGCAGTGCTTGCTTCACCTCACTCCGATTTTGAGGCGTATATATAAGAAGTCCCTCTTGATCCATCTTCTTAATGCCGCTAAAATATGTATACTGCAAAAATGGAAATGCTCGGAACCCCCATCAGTTGGTGAGTGGATAGCTGTGGTGAATGAAATTAACCTGATGGAACAATTAACGGCTGCATTAAAATGAAATGAGGAACCTGGTTTTACTGGCACGATTTCCGGTACTCACAAGACTACAACACCTTTGTGGCCTCCTCGGTTGAGCAACTGTAACTGTGCATGCATTCTCAACCATTTTCTTCAACAACCCCCCCCCCCTTTTTTTTTTCTTTTTCTGTTCAACTCCTGTCTTTCCCTATTGAGCTTGTTTTGTCTCTTTTAATTCTTATGGCGCGTACACACGGTCGGACTTTTCAGCTACAAAAGTCCAACGGACGCCGACGGACTAAAGCTGGCTGGTAATCCGATCGTGTGTGGGCTTCTCCGGACTTTCAACTGACTTTTTCAGCCTCAAATCCGACGGACTTTAGATTTGAAACATGCTACAAATCTTTACGTTGTAACTACGACGGACCCCGAAATCCGCTCGTCTGTATGCTAGTCCGACGGACAAAAAAACGACGCATGCTCATAAGCAAAAACTAAACGGAAGCACTCGGTCTAGTAAAACTAGCGTTCGTATTGTAGGTAGCACATTCCTCACGCTGCAAAATCTGTGATCGTTGAATGCAGCGCATTTAATGTCTTCTTTACGAATGCTATAAAGAACGAAGATGTTTTGCTGTTAATATTCAAACAGAGTTCTCCCAAACTGATTTCTGGATTCTTTTTCTCTTTGATCTCATGAATGATATGGTATGCTTTTTAAAAACAATGTTTCCATACTAATAATATTTTTTTCACTTTATTTTTTTTTTGGTGGAGTCATCTTTTCTTGTAATTTTTATCAAGATATTTATTTTATGATTGTTGTGGAACTTTTTTTCTGTTTATCTATATATTTATTTATTTTTTTGTGTTTGTAAAGTTACCACAGGGAACCCATTTTTATATTTTTTTGGTTTATTTTTTTTGGTGTTTCTAAAGTTACCACAAAGAACCCATTTTTATTTATTTATTTTTATTTATTTTTTTATGTTTGTAAAGTTACCACAAAGAACCCTTTATTATTTTTGTTTTTATAGTGATTTTTTATTTTTTGTATATAAAGTTAACCCAAAGAACCGTTTTTGGTTATGTATCTATTTTTTTTTAAAGACTTACCACTCGAACATTATTAACATTATTAATGTATTTTTGGTTTGTTTTTGCAAACTCAATGAGATTGTTGTCCCTTGTTAATTTAACATTGTGTCTAAAATCAATGATTTAAAATAAAACACATAAAGTCTTTTCATAAACTCAAAAAAGATCCATTTATTCATGGTCTAAATAAAATAAAGAGGAAGTCAACGCTGGAAAAAGTCTGTGGACAAGAAAATTGGGATCTTGAGGAGTCCATATAAGAGGGAGCACAATCTGGTCCAGGAATCCCAGAGATCAACAGCACCAGCAGATGATATAGATGTCCCCAGACTGTGGTACTACAACAGCCTGCGTCTTCTGTCAGACCAGACTGAACCCAGGTCATCACTTTCTTCTTTTCCCTGCAGCCTTTCCTCCACGCTGCCCTGCAGCCTTCCCTGCAGCCTTCCCTGTAGCCTTCTATGGAGGCTGTGGCTCTGTTGTTTCAGTTGTGGCAGGAGGAGGAGGAGGAGGGGGGGCTGCCTCATGTAGTTGGGTGTTTCGTGTTAGCGTGCCCTGCAGCCCCTTCTGGATTGTTTCCCCAAATAGTCGCTCACAAATGAGGCGCTGCTCCCAATCCATTTGAAGAAGCCTGCTGGCTAAGTAGCAGCCATAGGACTCTTCCGCTTCGGGGGGGCTCCTCAAAAAAGGGGTGGCCTCTTGCATGAGGCGCAGGGATGCCTCCTGTGTGACCGTCCCCTTCCTGGCCCTTTTTTTGGGAAGGCGGAGGGGAGGCACTTGGGATTCGGTCAGGCTCCTACTGGGCCCAGCCACCTCACTGGGACCAGCCACCTCACTTGGCCCAGCCACCTCACTGGGACCAGCCACCTCCTGCCTGACACTGGGCCCAGCCCCCTCCAGGATGATGGAGAATCCGGCCTCCTCCAGGCTGTCCATGGGCCCGGTCTCCTCCTGCCTGCCACTTTCCACACATTCCTCCTGGATGGACTCATCCTGTGTATAAAAAAAGGACATAGTTTTAGTATATTTTTTTGGGTTCATCAATGACACACAATTTGCTTCTCATGACTAGCAAATTCAATGTTAATACATCTCTTTAATAAAAGAGTCTAATCAGACACCCTCATTTTTTCAAGCAGGTGCCAAACATATTTAGCTACTACTGTCAATTGATATGTATACACAATTTTGAGGGCAAAATTATTTTAGACAATTATAACATCCAGTTAACATCATTAATATTAGTACAGTAAATATTTGTTAAAATAATTTACCTGACTCCAGATGGTCATATCCGGTTCATCCAGGATGGAAGACCCAGCTTGCTCCTCATCAGCCTCTGCTGGGGTGGAGGGAAGGGTGGAGGGAAGGGTTGAAAGTGATGCCCTGGCTTCAGTCTGGTCATCAAGAAAACGGAGTTGATTGTAGTACCACAGCCTGGGTACATAAACATCATCTGCTGATGCTCCTGATCTCATTGATTCCTGGATCTTCTTATGCTCCCTCTTATACATGTTCCTCAAGACCCCAATTTTCTTGAGCAATGTCTCCATTGTTGCTTCCGGGATGGTCGCCTGGACAAAGGACAGAAGTCTCTCCAGCGTTGACTTCCTCACATGCTTTGCATAATACTGAGGGTGTTTCACCTCCCACAAATTCCTCATCTCTCTATATTTAGAAATAAAAGCAGTAAGGAACTCTGGATCCTTAAATAGGGGATTCATAATGTCTGTAAAAGATAAAGTCACAAGACAAAAAACACTTATTAGGTTTCTGCTAAACCCTCATCATCTTATCCCTATGTAGGCCTCATCAATCTGTCAAGCCATATAGGCCGCTTGCTACAAAGTCTTGACCAAAAGTATAAATTTAAAATTACCTTCGTTTAGTAGCGTCCCGGTCCACTATCACCTACGCACAGACCGTACGTACGACACGTGCACAAGGCCCCTCTTTATACACTGCACATGCGTAATACTACGCCTACTTGGCCCGCCCCTGACGTTCAATTTTAACTCCTGTTCTCCGCCCCTTAATTCTACGCACAGAACGTACGTACGACATGTGCACAAGGCCCCTCTTTATACACTACGCAAGTGTGAAACTCCGCCTGCGTCGCCCGCCCCTGACGTTCAATTTTAACTCATGTTCTCCGCCCCTTAATTCTACGCACAGAACGTACGTACGACACGTGCACAAGGCCCCTCTTTATACACTACGCATGTGTGAAACTCCGCCTGCGTCGCCCTCCCCTGACGTTCATTTTTAACTCATGTTCTCCGCCCCTTAATTCTACACACAGAACGTACGTACAACACGTGCACAAGGCCCCTCTTTATACACTACGCATGTGTGAAACTCCGCCTGCGTCGCCCACCCCTGACGTTCGATTTTAACTCATGTTCTCCGCCCATTTTTATTTACGGCGCGTAGTGGGGTGAATAATGGCGGAGACACATCAGGTGTGTACTACCTCAGGTAGCGAAGAAAGCCCGGAGGCCGGAACGTCAAGATCTGTGATGCCTAGTTTTAAGGCCTCCAATATGTCCTTTAAAGAGATGGTGGAAATGGTGGCCATTCTTAAAAAAAAGGACTATGATGGGAAGTATGGGCCGTACGCCCGGCCAAATTTGCGCAAAGCCAAAATAATGGCGAAGGTGGTGAAGACTTTACAGGCTTATTTTGGGGTACAGTGCTCCAAGGATCAAATTAGAAAAAGATGGTCCGACCTCAAACTCAGGGAGCCGGATCAGTACAGACGGATCCGTAAAGTGCTGAAAAAAAGTAAGTACTTGTGTTTTCATCTTGTGTTGATTACCTCGTATACTGCTCCATGTGCTTTTCATTCCTATACGATTTTTTGCATCGTTTGAAACGATCTTTTAATAAACCTCGTTACATATCTATAGATATATAGATATATATATATATATGTATGTATATATATATATATATATATATATATATATATATATATATATATATATATATATCCATATATATATATATATATATATATCTATATATATATATATAGATATATAGATATATATATCTATATATGTAGGAAGGCCAGTATGGTGGCCTGAATTTATGGGAGGAGTCCGGGGGGTATTTAAGCAGCCCGCTCACCTGTGGTGCTTGTCGGTTTCCTGTGCGCGATCCGTTACGTCACTAGGCCGACTATCCGAATACCAAACGTCCGCAAGTTGCTGTCTCGCGAAGTTCCCGCATTTTGCTATTTCGTGCTCGAGTGTCAGTGTTTACCGATCCGTATCGTTCGTACCACGCGTCTGGCTGTCGCAGGTAGGGTCCCCTCGGACTTTTGTTTTTACGAACTGTTAGATATCATGTCACTAAACCGTGATATCAAACTTACGAAGCACCCGCAACTTTTACGTACGTAACCACAATGTATATCACTCACACTATCGTTATGTAACCATTTCGCGTTAGTTAAAGAAACCACCGCGACGCGTGCATCGCTACATTTCAGGCATGTTTAAACTGCTAAAAACATGAGTCACCAGACAGCCATAGCGATTCGCAGTTCACAATCTTATCAAACCACGTCAGTTTGATACCAATCATTTCTCATTTCTGAAACATTTCTAGACACATTTCTATCATTTCAAACCATTTCAAAATCATTTCTCATTTCAGTCACATACCGCGCTCCGATTCGAATCCAGTCGCACCTAAAAAATGCACCGATTCGCTCCGGTGTGCCCCAGTAGTTACGGCCTCATTTCAGTACATGCTCCAGAGTCACGTCACAAGCAGTCGATTACCTCTGTCATGGTTATCATTTCATTTGCCACACAGCACACTCCGATACGAATTTAGTCGCATGGAAATGCACCGATTCGTCTCGGCGTGCCCCAGGTATGGCCACATTTCAGTACATGCTCCAGAGTCAGATTCGTAGTCAGTCGCTACAGCAGCACGACCGATTCCCGCCTCTGTCATGGCAAAACAATATGTTACACCGCACTTACCGCGCTCCGCTTCGAATCCAGTCGCATCCTCCATGCACCGATTCGTTACGGCGTGCTCCAGGGCTCGGCCTCATTTCAGAAACATGCTCCAGAGTCCGGATCACAGCTAGTCGCAGATATCGGGCGACTGATCCGCATCTCTGTCATGGGAATTGCTACCATTTCACTCCCACAGCGCATCACCGTTTCGAAAACAGTCGCATCTACATGCACCGATTCGTCACGGAATGCCGCAGTTGATTCGGCCGTATCCATACCTATACCAGAGCTCGGTCGGTTGCCAGTCGCAAAACACGGCACAACCAATTCAAGCCTCGGTCAAGGTAAACATTTCTCTCATTTCATTTCATGCTGCGCTCCGATTCGAATCCAGATGCATCAAACAAGCACCGATTCGTCCCGGTGTGCACCAATGTTTCTTCTGTTGCCTCATTTCAGTACATGCTCCAGAGCCCGGTTCACGGTCGTATCAGTCACGACACGACCAGGCCGGACCTTTGTCATGCAGTTCAGTCATTTCAAAAATCAAGGCAAACATTTCGAATCATTTCGTTGTCACAAGATTGTAAGCACCATACGAATCGTAGCTTCAAGTTAGCTAGCAATCCCTTCACGAATTATCACCTTTCATTTCTCTAGGTCAGTCAAAGTTCAGTAGGTCCACCTGCACCAGGTTGGACGACATCTCCCCAGGTAAAAAAAAAAAAAAAAAAAAGAGAAGAATGGGAGGATAAATCGGGTAAGTATGACTCAGGGGATCAAAGAAAAAACTTGAAATTCATGTCACCCCCAATAGGTTACAGTCAACCGAAAAAATACAAGCTCAAGACAGGAGATCCTCACCAGATCAACTATGTCTCAAGCCGGCAGTGAAGACTTCACGGCCCCTCTGTCACCTTCCCTGGTCTCAGAGAGCGGCAGCGTGCAGTCCCTTAGGGGATGGACTATCCCCAAACTGACCGCAGAGCTCAGACGCAGAGGCGTCCCCTTCCCCGCCACAGCGAGGAAAGGCGAGCTCTTCAAACTCCTCTTTCCTCCACCAGCAGCAGGACCCAGTACCCAACAGGCATCCCTTCAGTCAATAGCATCAGCTATTTCACAATTACACACGATGGTGTCATCCTTGTCGACCTCAGTTACAGACGTCCAAACCAGGGTGGCACTCCTGGAGGCTCGACCGGCCACGGCTGTCCCCGACCCAACCGCGACTCAAACCTTGACACCCCTTCCTGCAGGTACCTCAGGCTGGAGCTCCATTGTCTACCCCTCCCATTTGGTCCCAACCAGTACCAGGAAGGACATTTTGGACGGCAGGGACATCAACCTGGCCTCTCTCCTTATTTCCGTACACGACCTGGCAGAAAATAAAGCCTACTCCTGGGGCGACATACCGGTGGTCCTTAAAGCCAAAGACCCCAGATTGAACCGCAAATTATCGCTCCCAGAATTTACCCTGGCCTTTGGCATGCTCAGAGACGTCCTATGCTCAGCCACCCCCAGCAGACGGGA